>JBBDGP010003007.1:267500-275129 GCA_037952835.1 Lithobates septentrionalis
TCACTGCAGACCGGTTCCTGTTGCTGTTCCTAATATACTACGGGCAGGCAGTTCATTCAGTTAGCTGCAGTATATTCAGTATATATATACATCCCAGCTTTGTGCAGGCCATTCCTGGTGTACCTATTCAAATACATTACAAATACAGTATGCTGCATCTGGGGGGACATGACTGCCAGTTTCTTGGGCACCCCCTCTCTCTAGGCTCACGTTACTCCCTTTTCTCAACCTGGGTACCATCATTGGAGCCTTTCAAATCACTGCTCATCCTCCTGCAGCATTTACCCGACACTGTGGTCGAACAGTTCAGGGGACTCCTCCGTACATGATGGTGGGGCTAGGGAAGGAGTGACTGTTGACATGGAGCCAGTGGAATAGGCCGCTTTGGCAGCTGCATTGGCAGAAAAACTATTCTGAGCCTGGGTGACAGAGGGTGAGGAGGATGAGCACGGCTTTGTTATCCACTCCACCAACTCTTCTGCATGTTGTGGCTCAATAACACGGCCAGCTGCAGGAAAAAAGGACAAGCGTGCCCCACGGCCACCTGCAGAGGATGCACCATGTCCATGACCAGCACTGTCGACTGTAGACACAGAGCCTGCTTGCCCTCTTTTAGTGGCCTGTGAGCGTCTGCCTCTCCTTGGTGGCCTTCCGAACATGCTGTAAATTTTGTTTAGCAAAAAAACACTACACTGTATTGTGTACTGTGTACACCACCAGGAAAGTAGTAGCAACTGCACTAGGGGTGCCGGTACTGTGTACACCAACAAAAGTGTATTAACAACTATACGTGCACTGTATTGACCACACCAGAAAAGTATGAACAACTGCACTATGGGTGCACAGCACTGTATACTGTGTACACCACCTGAAGTATATTAGAAACAGTACACCAGGAATGGCCTGCAGTCAGATATAGCTAAACTGTATGCAGTGGATATATATATACATACAGTGCCTTGCGAAAGTATTCGGCCCCCTTGAACTTTTCAACCTTTTGCCACATTTCAGGCTTCAAACATAAAGATATAAAATTTTATTTTTTGTGAAGAATCACAAACAAGTGGGACACAATTGTGAAGTGGAACGAAATCTATTGGATTGTTGAAACTTTTTTAACTAATAAAAAAATGAAAAGTGGGGCGTGCAAAATTATTCGGCCCCCTTGCGTTAATACTTTGTAGAGCCACCTTTTGCTGCGATTACAGCTGCAAGTCGCTTGGGGTATGTCTCTATCAGTTTTGCACATCGAGAGACTGAAATTCTTGCCCATTCTTCCTTGCAAAACAGCTCGAGCTCAGTGAGGTTGGATGGAGAGCGTTTGTGAACAGCAGTTTTCAGCTCTTTCCACAGATTCTCGATTGGATTCAGGTCTGGACTTTGACTTGGCCATTCTAACGCCTGGATACGTTTATTTGTGAACCATTCCTTTGTAGATTTTGCTGTATGTTTGGGATCATTGTCTTGTTGGAAGATAAATCTCAGTCCCAGTTTCAGGTCTTTTGCAGACTCCAACAGGTTTTCATCCAGAATGGTCCTGTATTTGGCTGCATCCATCTTCCCCTCAATTTTAACCATCTTCCCTGTCCCTGCTGAAGAAAAGCAGGCCCAAACCATGATGCTGCCACCACCATGTTTCACAGTGGGGATGGTGTGTTGAGTGTGATGAGCTGTGTTGCTTTTACGCCAAACATATCGTTTTGCATTGTGGCCAAAAAGTTCGATTTTGGTTTCATCGGACCAGAGCACCTTCTTCCACATGTGTGTCTCCCAGGTGGCTTGTGGCAAACTTTAGACGAGACTTTTTATGGATATCTTTGAGAAATGGCTTTCTTCTTGCCACTCTTCCATAAAGGGCAGATTTGTGCAGTGTACGACTGATTGTTGTCCTATGGACAGACTCTCCCACCTCAGCTGTAGTTCTCTGCAGTTCATCCAGAGTGATCATGGGCCTCTTGGCTGCATCTCTGATCAGTCTTCTCCTTGTCTGAGCTGAAAGTTTAGAGGGACAGCCAGGTCTTGGTAGATTTGCAGTGGTCTGATACTCCTTCCATTTCAAAATGATCGCTTGCACAGTGCTCCTTGGGATGTTTAAAGCTTGGGAAATCTTTTTGTATCCAAATCCGGCTTTAAACTTCTCCACAACAGTATTACGGACCTGCCTGTGTGTTCCTTGGTCTTCATGATGCTCTCTGCGCTTTCAACAGAACCCTGAGACTATCACAGAGCAGGTGCATTTATACAGAGACTTGATTACACACAGGTGGATTCTATTTATCACCATCAGTCATTTAGGACAACATTGGATCATTCAGAGATCCTCGCTGAACTTCTGGAGTGAGTTTGCTGCACTGAAAGTAAAGGGGCCGAATAATTTTGCACGCACCACTTTTCAGTTTTTTATTTGCTAAAAAAGTTTAAAATATCCAATAGATTTCGTTCCACTTCACAATTGTGTCCCACTTGTTGGTGATTCTTCACAAAAAATTTAAATTTTATATCTTTATGTTTGAAGCCTGAAATGTGGCAAAAGGTTGAAAAGTTTAAGGGGGGCGAATACTTTTGCAAGGCACTGTGTATATATATATATATATATATATATATATATATATGAGACTATCTGTATATACGGTATATTAAATACACTGCAGCTAACTGAATCACCTGCCTGCCTGAAGTATATTAGAAAGAGTACACTAGGAGTACACCAGGAACGGAAAGCAGTCAGATCTAGCAAAACTGGATACAGTGGATATATATATATAAATATACGAGACTGACTGTATATATATATAATAAATACACTGCAGCTAACTGAATAACCTGCCTGCCTGCTCAATCTAAATGACACACTACACGAGGCCGACGTGCAGGCGGTCTTATATAGTGTGGGGCGTGGACTTAGTCCCCCTGAGCCAGAATTGGCAAAAAGCACCCTGCCTTTGGCCAATTATGGCTCTCTTACCTGAGGGCGCTGTGATTGGCCAAAGCATGCAGGTCATGGTGTATGCTCTGGCCAATCATCATACAGCAATGCACTGCGCTCCCGCAGTGCATTATGGGCCATTACACGGCGCTCGAATTTGGAGCGAACGGCCCATAATGTTCGGTTTTCAATGAACGGGCGAACAGCCAATGTTCGAGTCGAACTCATGTTTGACCCGAAAAGAAAGCTCATCCCTAATGAACAGGAACCTGCTCGGCACAGAGCACTTGCCATTCATTCCCTGCCCCTTGCAGCCGAGGCTGCAGAGAAGGGCGTGTGTTTGAGCTTTGGGGTGTACACCCCAATGTAATAGGCGGCGCACACCTATGCTTGCGATATTGCGAGTCGTTGAGCTGCAGCTGGTGACCTTCTCCGACATTCCGGCCCTCCGATGTCTCTTTCTGCCATCCCCCACATTTGTCGATCAGAGCAATGGGACGATGGGTGAGGTTGTCTTTGAGAACGGAGGAGCCGATACTCTGATTATTCTCATTATTTCCTTTTTCAGAGGCTGAACTTTCTCCGTTCATTTGTATGTCATCCTCATCCTCATCCTCCAGCTCAGCCAATGACAGAAGGAATCCTTAATGGGACCTCCAGGGAACGAGAACAAAGAGATCCGCACCCCCTTCCCACCCCGGGACACGGAGAGAAGGATTTCATCTCATGGAAACAAAAAATTAGGAAAATGCATTTTCCCGGACGGAGAAATGTCAGATTTATATTTGCCAATAATTTCTACATCCTCCCGGATAATTGACTCCCTCATCGGACCCGTGGAGCGAAGACGGCACAGCGGGATGCAGAATGGAGATCGTCGCCGCCTTTCATTGTGTGAGACACAGAAGAACGCCGAGGATGGAGATGGGGGTCATTCACTGTGACAACCAAGATGAATTCGGGAAACGATGGGATGGGTTGGCTGAATCTGTGCCACCAACTTACAGATTATGCAACAAAATTTGGGGCCCCATGAGGTCAGTGGCATCTCTAGGGTTGGTGTCACCTGGTGCAGTCAAGCAACTAGCAAATTTGAATAAGAATATCACATAGGAAGAATAGAACTCAAAGTTTACTGAAATAATAAATACCGTATTTATCGGCGTATAACATGCACTTTCCCCCCTGAAAATAGAGGGAAAATCATGTGTGCGTGTTATACTCCGATATTTACCTGGCTGCCTCGGAGGGGAGGGGGGGGGGGGGGGGGGGGCCTCCTGGACCGGCTCCTAGGATAGAAGTCACAAGGGGAGGGCTGGCAGCCTTAGGCCTGGGGGGCAAGTCCAGTCAAGTGGCCCATAGAACTGGTGGTGGCAAAGTGATGGATCGGGAAAACGGTCTCTAAGGTTTTTCATGATCACAAAGGTGGGGGGGGAGGGGCAGGGAGAGCAATGTGGCCCTCCAGGGCCTGTGGGGGACTTGTACTACCATGGCCTTCAGGAACTAAATTGCAAGCAAGTCCCTATATGAATCCCTCAGAGCTGAGGACCTGACCCCCCCCCTCCGCAACTAGTGACGAACTACAAGTCCCAGCATTAACCCCTGAGATCTAAGGATGTGTCCCTTTAGATCCCACAGGTTCATGCTGTGCCCTGTAGTCCTTCAGTAATTGGGGGGGGGGGTGACACATCCTCAGCTCTGAGGGGTTTAAGCTGGGACAGTGGGACCTGTAGTCCTTCACTAGTTGGGGGGGGCAGGGGTGTGTGACACATCCTGAGCTCTGAGGGGTTCATGCTGGGACCTTTAGTCCTTCACTTTTTGGGTGTCACATCCCCAAAAGTAAAGGACTACAAGTCCCAGCATGAACCCTGGCTGAGATTTAAGGATGTGATCTCCTCCTCTGCTGCCGGCTCATTCTCCCATGACACACATATGTTCTAATTCATTCACTGCTTCCAACCTCACCTCAGGCAGCTTGACCAGAGGCTCTAATGGGCTTCAAAATAGGGTGGACTCAGAGCGCAGAGCATTGAGCTCAGAGCCCACCCGGGTGTGTTAGAAAAGCAAATGAATATTTGCTTTTCTAACACTGAACCGCCTCTCTGCCAATCAGGAAGAGCGGGTCTGATACCCATCACCTGATTGGCTGAAAGGAAAGGCGCTCCAATTGGATGTCTAGCAGGAGGAAAAGCATGGAGGAAGCAAAGAGAACACAGGAGCCGCTGCCTGTCCCACAGCTCCCCGCCGTCACTCGCTGCCTGACCCGCCACCAAGATGGGGTAAGTGCCGGTCAGACAGCGGGCGAGGTGGGGTGTTGGTAAATGCCGACAGGGGGGTAACATTGGCTGCAATTGATGGGCACAGTGAGGCTGCAATTAATGGGCACAGTGACTGCAATTGATGGGCACAGTGAGGCTGCATTTGATGGGCACAGTGAGGCTGCAATTGATGGGCACAGTAAGGCTGCATTTAATGCCAGAGTGAGGCTGCAATTGATGGGGTTTTTTTCAGTATTTTTTAGTTTGCACCCCCCCCCCCCCCCAAAAAAAACATTTTGAGCACCAGCCACCACTGACAGAGAGAGACATTGCTCCAAATTGTCCACACACAGAGAGACCACTACTCAAGAAAATTGCTTGATTCCTTTATCAACATAGTAAAGCCTTGTACACACCACTAGTTTTTTTTTTTTTTTGCTCAATCCAGCGAGTTGAACAAAAAAACTGACAGCTCTGGTTGGAGCCGCTGAGCATGACAAAAGTGACCTGAGCATTGATCACCTTTCAGAGTGGCAGTGCCTGCTGCAAGTGTGTACAAGCCTTTGGGCGCACACTGGTGTGCTGCGGTTTGGCCGCAGTGCTTATGTACAGTTTTCCTTAGCCGCAGTCCCATAGGCTTCTTTTAGGTTGTGCGTTTTTGCTGCAGTTTTTTTTTTATAGCGCACCGAAGATGCAGCATGCAGCTGTTTTTGTGCACTTTCAGGAAATGCAGCAAAAATGTGCAAACTAATAGAAGTCTATGGGACATGCAGGAAGACCGTGAGATCACCAACACTGCAGCAGACCAGTGTGAGCCCACATCATAGTACATAGGAACCGGTACTGTACAGGCTGCTGAAAGAAACTTCCTTATCTGCAGAGGGAGGAGGGGAGAGGAATTTGGGAGAGAAGGGAGAGAGGCCGGTGTTCTGACATAAACTGTCCTCCTATCGGATAGTGTCCGCTCCGTACTGCGCAGGCGCAGCACTTGCGCAGTACGGAGGAGAAGGAGATGCCGAAAGTGTCCGAAGTTGATCAGCTGACCATCAGCTGTACACGGCGCTTGGGCATTTCTTAGCGATGGCTGTGTAAGAGGGCCCCTCGCGGGCTCGCCACGCTTCGGGCACGGGCTCGCTGCGCTCGGCAACTATTTATTCTCACTCTATGTCCACTTGGATAGTAGGGAATGAACCTGGACACAGGGTGAGAATAAAAGCGCAGGCGCCGTGTACAGCTGATGATCAGCTGTTGAACTTCGGAGACTTTCGGCGTCTCGTTTGTCCTCCGTACTGCGCCTGCGCAGTACAGGGCGGACACTATATGATAGGGGACTGTATTCGACAAGACACCGGTCACAGATCACTCACTTGAAAGTCAGCAGGCAGAAGGCTCAGTTATCAGCGCCCCATACAGATCACCGACGGATCTCAGTTTGAACGTTCCCGCCCACACGTCCTATTCACAGAAGCAGCACACAGGCTGCCCGGAGTGTGGGCGGGGCACAGTGAGAAAGGGGGCTGGAGGAGGCAGAGCGGATCCACCCTCTTCCATTCGGCTGTGCTCTGAAGGGACACGGACTGTCAGCTCAGAAGCCGGGAACAGCACTGTGACAGGACAGATGTCCGCTCACAGCACAAACGTTCCTGCAGCTTCTGGGCTGTTGTCCAGCCCTGCCAGCCTCCCTCCGGAGTCACCCGAGCAGTACCAACTGCACATGCTCAGTTCCCAGCTGGCAGCACATCGGCCTTTTTACTGGGAATCAGAGCGGCCTGGGGGGAAATTGCATCCCTGCCCCCCGCCCCTGGACGTCACATGTCCCGGCATTGGGCCAGTTTTCTGTCTATCATAGGAGCCATTCCAGGAGGCGGGACTATGTGTGACTGCGAGCACTGACTAAACAGGACATCGCTATGTGTAATCCACCACTGATCAGGCTGCATTGATGGGCAATGACGAGGCTGCAGATGGGCACTGATCAGGCTTCATTGATGGGCACTGATCAGGCTTCATTGATGGGCACTGATCAGGCTGAATTGGTGGGCACTGATCAGGCTGCATTGATGGACACAGATCAGGCTGCATTGATGGGCACTGATGGGGCTGCAGATGGGCACTGATAAGGCTGCTATGATGGGCATAAATCAGGCTGCATTGAAGGGCACTGGTGAGGCTGCATTAATGGACAGTTGGACACTGATAAGGTTGCAGATGGGCACTGATCAGGCTGTATTGATAGGCACTGGTGAGGCTGTAGATGGGCACTGATAAGGCTGCATTGATGGGCACAGATCAGGCTGCATTGATGGGCACAGATCAGGCTGCATTGATGGGCACAGATCAGGCTGCATTGATGGGCACTGGTGAGGCTGCATTGATGGGCACTGATCAGGCTGCATTGATGGACACAGATCAGGCTGCATTGATGGGCACAGATCAGGCTGCATT